>CM061142.1:457853532-457878536 GCA_030789695.1 Scilla litardierei
CCTAAGCAGCCCCCTCGACAACCATGGGTCGATCCTCGGACGGTTGAGCTATCAATTTCCCTACGGTCAGCACCCGGGGAGACAACATGCTCACCTTTGCCTCTTTGATGGATGCCTCGACTGCTTCCCTCACTACGAGATCCACCTGGTAGTCTACACTATCCATGCCTGCGAGAGCAACAAACAAGTGATCGCTCCGGGATGTGACCCAAAGAACGGTTGTAGTTTTACGGCAAGTGCACGGTATAGCAGCGAGCGGGTTATCGAACACAGGGAGGACGAATGACCGTGCGTGTTCCAATCAACCTGGCTATTTAAGAAGAGGGAAATTTGCCTTTGGCGATCCTGTCACAATCGTCAGACAAAGTACGGAAATATCAAATCAAATAAAGAACGTCTAGGGAATGGGGAATTCCCGCTACTCACCGTATTTCGTAAATGTGGTTCATCGGTATCAAAATTGCTAGAATAAGATTTTGGATGAACTAGTTGCAACTGAATGTAGAACCAAGCTCACGCTCTCGCGCTGTTGCTGGTCTATAGCTATCCTAGGTTTGGGTCCAATCTCTTGCAAACCCTAGCCTAGGGAAGCTAGCATTAGGATCAACATCATCGTTCAATCACGCACCGAGCCCAATCTCTTGCAAACTCGGCCCGCGACCTAGGTTGGGATAGTTCCTACCCGTCCAATCTCTTGCAAACGGGTATCGGCACGAAATTACAACCGGAAACCCTAGTATCGGTCCAATCTCTTGCAAACCGATACTTCGGAAATTCGATTCCAACCAAATTCAGACTCCTAGGGTTTCCTATCGAGTTGGGATCCAATCTCTTGCAAATCCCAATCGGTATGAACTCCTAGCTATCCGTAGTAAATCGATCCCAAACTAATCCCTAACAACGATTCTAGCAAAATTTCTACCAATTCATCACAAATATGAAATTGGGCTTGTAGGGTTCATCCCCACGCCCCAAGACGTGGAGACTACTCGCAATTCATAGCACAAACACAAGAATAATCAATGAAATAAACAATAGAATTCATCACAATATTGAGATAAGCAATAAAAATAGAATTTTTAGAGAAGAGAGAGGCAAACCAATGGAGTTCTTCAATTAATCCAACAAAAATCCACTTTTTGTCTCCTCTCCAATCACAAGAATAAAGCTAAAAAGTAAACCTAAAAAGCTGCAAAAAATCTAAGAGAAAGCTCTCTAAAACTAGGGTAAAACCAGGGGTTAAATACCCCCCAAAATCGTCCAAAAACTATGACCAAAATACACCTGCGCAGCCTGAAATCCACAATTTTCGCTACAGGCAGCGCGTCGCACTCGGCCGAGTGACAAAAGTCACTCGGCCGAGTGAGAAACCCTGTAATTTTCCAGCAAGTCTTGATCTTCAGGGGTCTTCACTTCGGGGGCGGCTCGGCCGAGTGAGTTGTCGTCACTCGGCCGATGGCTTCTTGGTACTCGGGCGGTCGGGATTATCCACTCGGCCGAGTGGGTCTTCTGAAGCTCAGGCAGCCGAAAAACAGAAAGTTGGCGATTTTTGAATGGCTTCGTCTGGGCGCCACTCGGGCGGACGTGATCTCGTCACTCGGCCGATGTGGTCTCCGTCGCTCGGCCGAGTGCACAGATAAATCGTGTCTTATCTGGTCGGCCGAGCGGTGTCTCGCTGGTCGGCCGAGTGACTCCTTCACTCGACCGAGTGGGACACCAAGAGTGCCCAAACAGCTTGTTTTGGCCTCCTCGTCGCTCCTGCGACGTCCGTTCTTCTTCCGCTCCTCTCCAATAGCAAAATACCCCTCGGGGAGGTCGTTGGTGACCCTCTGGAGTAGGCGCATCTCGAGATCACTCCGAATCGCGCCAAATCACCTGAAATGCGACAAAAACAACAAATCGTGAAAAGCATCGCAATATCGTCGATATATCGTGAAAAACATGATTTGGGCGATCTAAATGGCATGCAAACATGCGGGAAAAAAGTGTAAAATAAGGAGTGATCAAAATCCCCCAAGCTTACCTCTTACTCGTCCTCGAGGAAGATAAGTAAAAGGCGAACCCGGTGGATTCGGAAAACGAAAACGGCGAAAAATGAAAAAATGAAAAACGGAGAAGAATGGAAAACGAAATAAAAATAAAGAAGAAAGAAAGAAGCGAAGAGGTAAGTTTCTAGATCATTTTCTCAGGACGTGGGTTCCACTTACTCAAATAGCATGCTCCGAATGAAAAATACATGTCAAAGAGTTTTATTTTGATATCATAGTATAATAGTGCAAATAGAAATAGAAAACCCACGAACAACGATACAATCATGAAAAACTGAATAATTTTAGAATTAGCATCGTCTGAATCATTTAAAGCGGTATACAAATCGCAGATCACACACTTTTCAATTGAATGCTTTCTATGAGGAGTATAAGAGTATCACACAATAGAATAGAGAGAATAGAAAAGTATGGATTTCATGATATGAATGCTAGGCTTAGATTTCTGGATTTCGTAAAGCTAGAAATAATCTCACCGAGTATAGAATATTACTTAGCCTAGGTTGTCGTGCAACGTCAAGTAGTCACTCTCTCACACATCAATGGATTCCCTCCCCCAAGCTTATCTATAAGCATGGTGGCATAAAAAAAATATTCACATCCCCATTTTTATAAAGCTCCAAAAGCAATGAAAATGAACACGAAAAGAGAGAAGAAAGAAAGAAAGTGAGATGTGATCTTTTATTGAGGATTTTTCCTCCCTTTTTTTTTCTTTTTCTCTTTTTTTTTCTTTTGTTGTTTTTTTAGATAACATATATACACAACGATCCCAACTCAAAGAGAGATAATGATATACAAGAATATTTTCTCTTTTTTTTGAATAAGAAATTTGGAGCTAGGAATTAATAGCGGGGGAAATGCCATATAATAGAATCGCTAAGGGGAGATTCACCAATGATTTTAAAAGTAGAGAAATGATGTTCAAGATTTGTGGAGAAAGAAATAGATATATCTCTCGGTTCACTCTATAAGACATGCACGACAACTTCAGCGGGGTAATCTAATCTACTCAGTTTCGATCACAAAAAAGCTAACTAATCCAGATTTATCTTAGCTAACATCATTCAATCATCCTGAAGTGAAATGTACAATTCATGCATATAGAAGTGATATATGGAAAAGAAATCGGTACTCCAGATATAAGCATTCAATGCATGAATCTTGGTGTGTTTTCTGTGATAGCATACATATGAATATTCAGACTCAGCTAATAATAAAATTTCATCCATTTTCATGTGGAATAAGTGTGGGTTACTATCTCTAGATGCAAGGCAAGTCATAGCATATGATATCAGAAATAAAGTCTAAGACATGATAAATATAGCATGCATATAGAGTAAGCTAACTCCACGTCATCATCATCATAGTAAAGTCATCTCTAGCATGAGATGAAAAAGAAAGAAATAAAGATAAGGGGAAAATAGAACTAATTACAATGCGGCACACAGAAAAATAAGAAAAACGTAATGCATGGTAAAGTAAAAGAAAAAAAATGATGAAAATAAGTGCAAAAGCGGAAAATGGCGTGAAAAACTAAAAATAAAGGTGGCAAATCGAAAAAGAACGTGAGAACTCACTCCCCCAAGATAAATGGCACAGTGTCCTCAATGTGCAAAGTGGGGCACACCGAGAGACAAGTAATGGGAGGGGTAAGTGAGGGTGCATGCATGATGGAAGGTAAAAAAAAAGGAAAAAGGAAAAATAATGAAACGAAAAATATGATGCGGACATGATGCATGCAGATATAGGAGTGATACAGATATATAGGTGTGGCACCAAAAACCCTCCCTCTCTCCCAAAAAAGATATATAAAGATACGATCAGACCGGGAATCCCAAAATAAGTGAGGGGAGGGGGGTGGACAAAAATGCAACAGGACCCAGCAGAAACGGGCAGCACAACGGCAAAAATAATCGATGGCATCAAGGGTGCCTAAGGGGGTGGTGCTGCGCCGTCTCCGTCCTGAGGCGGAAGTGGTGGTGGTGGCTGGACAGGATGCTGAGCGGGTGTGGGTGTGGAAGTGGTAGCAGGCTGAGAGTGGGTGGAAGTGTGGGTGGGAACCTGCTGGGTGGGCACGGGTACGCGGGGGAGACGCTCCAGGACCTGGGTAAGACAATAGTGAATCTGTGGGAGCAGGTCAAAGCGGCGAGCCATATCGGTGACGGTGGCGGACAGGGTCCGAAGGTCGCCTCTGAGGCCACTCACCGCCCCCTCTAGAGCATGAATGCTCTGAAGTACAGTGTCAGGGGGAGGTGGTGCAGAGGGACGCACCGGTCGGGGCTGTGTAGGTCGGGGCTGGCGTACTCTGGTGGCGTAGGTGACTGGCTCAGCGGGCAGGGGAACAAAAGGTGCCGCGCTCGCAAGTGGGCCTGGCCTCAGTGTGAGGCCGGGGCACCGGCTGGTGAGAAGTGGAGGCAGCAACAACGAAAGAAGAATACAAAAGAGGCAGCGAGGCGCCGGAGAGGTCGGTGGCACAGAAGTGTGGACAGACGCCACGACACTCTCAGAAAATACAGCAGCAGTGGAGACAGAGGCCTCTCTGCACTCAACTACGGACGGCGGGCGCTCGGGTGGGGCAGAAGAAACGGGCTCGGCAGACAGAGGGCCAGTGGTGGTGGTGACAGGCGTGGAAGCAGCGGAAGTGGGCTCAGCTAAGGGACTCCCGACACTGACAGAGGTGTGGACAGAGGTGTCAGGAGCATCGGAAACATCGGGGATAGGCTGAGGGGCCACGGGGTCAACAGGGGCAGCAGGCTCGGCAGGGGCAACAGGGTCTGTGGGGGCAGCGTAGGCAGCGTGGGCCTGCTCGGCCTCCTCGGCCTCGAGCACGTAAGCAGCGGGGATGAGAACATCCATCGCAGGGAGCCAGTCCACATGGGCTGGTGCAATCTGAGTCCGAGCTGGGCTCGGAAGAATCATGTAATCGGCGCCGTAAGGGCCGTGCAACCAGACCCAGTGTCGCTCACCGTGCGAACGAAGCATCTTCATCCGGGCCATAACATCAATCGACAGAGAAGTGGGGCCCGGTGCTCGTCGTAGGTCGTCAGGGAAGTCCTCGCCGGTCATAAGGGCAAGCAAGGTGATCAGGCCGTCGCAGCATATCTGTGAGCGAGTGCCCACCGATACAATGATGCGGTCCAAAAACCAAGCCGCGACATCAATCACGACGGCGGGGACAAGCTCATCGCCATCCCTAGATAGAGCTCTGGGCCGTGTCATCGCGTAGAGCATGTAGAGCTCTGGCGTGGACATCGTGCCCGGCTCATATCTGGCCAAAAAGGTCGTCGCCATAAGGCGCTGAGCTATACGTAGGCAGGGATGGACAATGGCCGAGGCCTTGGCCCTACTAGGGTCAAAGGCAGCGTGGAGACCCGTAATCCGGGCCCAGAAGGCACCGGCGTCAAAGGAAGGTGGGGGGATATGGGTGGGGGCGTAACCTCGATCGGCCCCGGGGACAGCGGGCCACGAGAAAAATGCTCTCATCATACCGAGAGTGACCTGGCACTCCCGGTCCATGAACTGAAACGAGCATCCCTCGTCGGTCCGGGCGATCGAACTAAGTACCTCAAGTGTCGGACGGACAAACGTGTCCGCCGACACCTGCAAGAAATCTCGCCAGCCCACGTTGTCGTACAAGGTGAGCATCCCCTCTAGTACCCCCAGGCGTCCTAGGTCGGCAAGGTGTGCAAACCTGGAGGGTACGATCGAGCGCTGGGAAATACGCTTGAAAGCGACGTGGTGTGCGTCGTTCCGGAACGTGATCCCCAGCGGCCTGATAAGTGGAGCCGGAGGTGGTGGCTGTGGAGCGGCAGGGAGCGGCTGTGCAGGGTGTGCGGGCTGTGCGGGCTCTGCAGGCTGTGCGGGGTGTGCGGGCTGTGCGGGCTCTGCAGGCTGTGCGGTGTGTACGGGGCCTGCAGGCTGTGCTGGGTGGACAGTGTGTGTGGGAGAAGGCGGAGGAGAGTCCTCCAACTCATAGGAGGGGCCGGCATCATCCAACCGCTTCCGCTTGGCGGAAGCTCTCTTTGACCGCGGCCGTGTCCGGGGCGGCATATCGGCCCCGAGCGCGTGCCGAAAAACGTGAAAAGTGCGGCGTGTGCAAAATAAAGGAAAGAGTATACCCCGACACGCCGCGAGTGCTAAGCAATGGAAGCGTGCGAAGACAGCGCCTCCGCGAAGCCCGAATCAGTCCCTAGAAGCTCCCCTGGGCTCCCCTAAGCTCCCAAAAACAACCTGCCCATGAAATGGAGATATCAGCGGGTAATATTCAAAACGTATGGAGCATTAGGGGTATAATAGATAGATATAGAAATTAATTTAGGATTGGGGTTCGTTTAGCGCATGGATCCTTGAAAAATACACAAAAAGAGGAGAAAAAGGCGAAATAGGCGATACCGGAGGTGGCCGGAGTGGTGGCCACCGGCGGCGACTCGGGCGAGGCGCGGCGGAGCTCGGCTGGCGGTGGCTGGCCGAGCGGCGGCGCGGCGATCGGTGATCGGGCGAGTGGGGGCGCGAGCGAGGGAACGGGCGAGGGAGCTGAGGAGTCGCGGGCGGGTTTGATTTTCTTCGTTTCGAAAATCGTGCCCCCCCTCGGCCCTTTATATAGCAAAAGTTACGACTCGGCCGAGTGACTGGGTCACTCGGCCGAGTGAGATCAATGGAAAATTCCTCCCCGCTTACGCTTCGGCCGAGTGGCCTTGCCAGCCTCGGCCGAGTGGAGTAAGTCCATTCGGCCGAGTGGCTCAAGCTACTCGGCAAGACTCGCCCTAGGAGTGTATCAGTTCTGCTCAGCCGAGTGAAGTTATATACTCGGCCGAGTGGCAATTGTACTGAAATCTGAAAAATAAACAGAGAGTTGGATACAGCAGACTTCCCTCGTTCATGAGCGGCTCGGCCGGACGAACTTGTGTACTCGGCCGAGTGACTAGTATACTCGGCCGTGTGAGCCTTGTGTTCTGCTGTTTGTCTTCGTTTTGGCTCTAAACTCTGTCTTTCTTCCTCCAGTCGATTTCATCTTCCTCCTAAGCATCGAGTGCCTTCCTGAGGTGCTCCTTATCACCTCGTTCATCCTCCACATGATGGATTTGCCTATCTCCTCTACTGTCAAGAAAAGTAGGACCCGTTATCACAAAATTTTTGGGCGAACGACTCAAAACACTAAAAATTTCTAAAACAAAAATAAAGAAAAAGTAAAAAGAAAGCAATAACCATCGGGTTGCCTCCCGACAAGCGCTCGTTTAAGGTCGTGAGCTCGACCCCCTATGATGTTCAATTAATGCGGGATGTTTGGTGCATATGAGATGCACCCATCAAACTTTTCGGGGAGAACGCTTGGGTTCGGAGGTTGCGGCGACGTGTTCTCCCTCGGTGGTCTCCCGTCTCGAATAGTGTTGGGGGGAGACTCCCCCAAGCTAGCGTTTGCTCCGGTCAACGGCTTCACCGGTGACACCGATTTCCGTATCGGCGGAGCTTTCTTCGGAGACTTCAATTTCGAGAGCTTGCAGAGCTCTCGAATCCTTGCGACATCAGCGTCGCCTTCATCATTTTCAGCGGAGAGGTCGGGGGAATCATCTATCTTCTCATCTCGGCCTAAATCCGGGCCTTCATCGAAATCCTCATCGAAAAGAGCTCCAATCGAGTGGGGGATCGCTTCTTCAATTACCTCATCAAGGAGGTCCGAAAGATCATCCGGCCATCCCTTAAGCAAATATATTCTATTGGTTTCGCCCGTCGGGACTCCCTCAGAATAGTGTTTGAGCCTCTGACCATTTACCTTGAATGTGGAACCGTCCTTGCTTTCCAACTCGAAAGCTCCTCCGGGTTGTATGTGCTTGATGGTGAAAGGTCCGGACCAACGTGACCTCAACTTACCGGGAAATAGTCGGAGCCGGGAATTATAGAGCAAGACCTTGTCTCCCACCTTGAAGTATGTGACGGTTATGCGGGCATCGTGGAGAATCTTGGTCCTTTCTTTGTAAATTCGTGAGCTCTCGTAGGCGTCTCTTCTTATCTCATCAAGCTCGTTGATGTCTAAGAGTCGCCTTACCGCTGCACTCTTGTAATCATAGTTAAAGGTCTTAATGGCCCAATATGCGCGGTGTTCCAACTCTACCGGCAAGTGGCAAGCTTTCCCATAAATGAGTCGGAACGGTGTGGTGCCTATGGGAGTGCGAAAGGCCGTGCGATATGCCCATAGAGCATCGTTTAGCTTCATTGACCAATCCTTTCTAGATCGATCCACCGTCTTCTCAAGAATTTGCTTAATTTCTCTATTTGAGACTTCCACTTGGCCGCTTGCCTGGGGGTGATATGCCATGCCAACTCTATGGTTTACCCCGTACTTCTTTAGCATGGCCTCAAACTTGTTTTCTATGAAATGGCTTCCCCCGTCGCTTATCAAGGTACGAGGCACTCCGAAGCGCGGGAAGATATTTTGCTTGAAGAACTTGGAGACGAACCTTGCATCATTAGTAGGGGTGGCGATTGCTTCTACCCATTTGGAGACATAGTCAACGGCCAATAGGATGTATTTGTTACCATTGCTCGACGGAAATGGTCCCATGAAGTCTACTCCCCAACAATCAAAAATCTCAATTTCTTGGATGGGTCTCATTGGCATCTCATTGCGCTTGGAGATATTCCCGGTCCGTTGGCATCGATCGCACCCCTTTACAAAAGCGTGGGTGTCCCTAAACATTGTTGGCCAGAAGAATCTGCTCTGCAAGATCTTAGCGGTTGTTTTAGAGGCGGCATGATGTCCTCCGCATGGTAGCCCGTGGCAATGCAAAATGATAGACGTTGCCTCCTCTTTAGAAACACACCTACGAATGACACTATCTTTGCATATCTTGAAAAGGTATGGATCTTCCCAAAAATAGCTACGGACCTCATGCAGAAATCTCCTCTTTTGATGTGTGGGCATCCCATGCGGTTTAATTCCACATGCCAAGTAGTTGACGAAGTCCGCGTACCAAGGTACTTCACCGGCCCTTATGGCATATAGCCTCTCATCCACAAATGTGTCGTCGATAGGCAAACTCTCATCCTCCTTGTCGCGAATGAGCCTAGATAAGTGATCCGCCACGACATTGTCCGTACCTTTCTTGTCTCTGATCTCTAAGTCGAATTCTTGCAACAAGAGTATCCACCTAATCACCGAGGTTTGGCCTCCTTCTTGTTTAAAAGATACTTCAACGCCGCATGGTCGGTGTGGACAATCACCTTGGAACCAAGGAGGTAGGAGCGAAACTTCTCTATGGAATAGACGATCGCTAGAAGCTCCTTTTCAGTAGTTGTGTAGTTTTTCTGCGCGTCGTCTAATGTCTTGCTCGCGTAGTGTATCGCATGAAGCTTCCTATCTTTTCTTTGTCCCAATACCGCCCCAATGGCTTGGTCGCTAGCATCACACATTAGCTCAAAGGGAAGGCTCCAATCCGGTGGTTGAATGATGGGCGCGGAAACTAGTGCTTCCTTCAAGGTGTTGAAGGCTTGCAAGCATTCTCCTGAAAAAATAAAAGGCGTATCTTTAGCGAGCAAGGAAGTAAGTGGTCGGGCAATCGAGGCAAAATCCTTGATGAAGCGACGGTAAAACCCCGCATGACCAAGGAAACCTCTAATGCCCTTGACATTAATAGGAGGAGGAAGATTTTCGATTACCTCAATCTTTGCTTTATCTACCTCAATTCCTCTCGAGGAAACAAGGTGCCCGAGGACTATACCTTCCGTGACCATGAAGTGACACTTCTCCCAATTTAGAGTGAGATTATTTTGTTGGCACCTTTTAAGGACTTTAGTAAGATTGGCCAGACAAGAGTCAAACTCACTCCCATAAACCGAAAAATCATCCATAAAAACTTCCATAATATTTTCAATGTAATCGGAAAATATGGATGTCATACACCTCTGAAAAGTGGCGGGAGCATTACAAAGACCAAACGGCATCCTACGGTAGGCATAGGTACCGTAGGGACAAGTAAAAGTGGTCTTTTCTTGGTCGTCTTCGTGCAAAGGGATTTGGAAGAATCCCGAATACCCATCTAGATAGCAAAAGTATTTATGTTTTGCTAGGCGTTCAAGCATTTGATCAATGAAGGGCAATGGGTAATGGTCCTTTCGGGTGGCTTTATTGAGTTTCCTATAGTCAATGCACATTCGCCATCCCGTGACGGTGCGTGTAGATATGGGCTCACCTTTTTCATTTTTTATGACTGTCATCCCCCCTTTCTTGGGGACGACGTGAACGGGGCTAACCCACCTACTGTCGGAAATAGGATAAATAATACCGGCGTCTAGCAATTTTAGGATTTCCTTTTTAACCACCTCCTTCATGTTCGGGTTTAACCGCCTTTGAGGCTCTATGGAGGTGGCGTCGGTATCCTCCAAATGGATCCTATGCGTGCAAAGCCTAGGGCTTATCCCTTTTAGATCGGAGATAGTATATCCCATGACATCTTTGTGGCTCCTAAGAACGTCTAGGAGTTTTTCAAGTTGATCTTGCGTGAGGTGGGAATTGACTATCACCGGGAAAGTTAATTTATTACCCAAAAAAGCATACCTTAGATTCGGAGGTAATTGTTTAAGTTCTACCTCAAGAGGCACTGCTCCTTCCACTTCATCAGCTCGCATGAGTTTGGCTTCTTCCTTGTCATCCGGGTTTAGCTCATGTTCAGGTGGTGCGCTCTCTTGTGATGAGTCAGACTCACTACTTAGTGAGGACGATGCATCGAAATAGGCGCTCTCCGATTCTGTGCTAGCATCGTCAAAACATTCACTCCGTTCTGGTTCGTGCCTGGAATCAAAAAACACATCAGACGATTCATAAAAGCAAGAGTGAGCGTCATATAGTGCACCTCCCTGAATGCCGGTTTGCTCGAAGGATTCTTCTGGAGTATATTGTTCTTCGACATTTGTTATACCGTCTTTGAAATATAATTTGTTGTCGATCACGTCAACTCTGACATCGCCCCCGATAGTCCCCTCCGGGGAGATCTGGTCCATCACAAAACTAGCAAACAGTTGTTCGTCGAGGTCCTTGACATCGATAGCGAAAGCTCCGGTAGCGTGGACCTCATCGACAAGCTCCTTAAGGAGGTCTGTGAAGGAGTCATAGTCTTCCTGACTGAGTTATATTGTTGGCATTGCATCCTCCATTCTCCCTGTCAAGATCTTATGCAAAATACGGGGAGAATATGCAAATAGGGCTGCGAACAAAGTTAGATCAAGATATAGAAGAGAGTAAAGAAAGAGAGAAAAAAGAAATAACCGGGTGGTCGATGTCGAACACCGTCAAAACGATGTCCCCGGCAACGGCGCCAAAAACTTGATCGCTCCGGGATGTGACCCAAAGAACGGTTGTAGTTTTACCGCAACTGCACGGTATAGCAGCGAGCGGGTTATCGAAAACAGGGAGGACGAATGACCGTGCTTGTTCCAATCAACCTGGTTATTTAAGAAGAGAGAAATTTGCATTTGGCGATCCTGTCACAATCGTCAGACAAAGTACGGAAATATCAAATCAAATAAAGAACGTCTAGGGAATGGGGAATTCCCGCTACTCACCGTATTTCGTAAATGTGGTTCATCGGTATCAAAATTGCTAGAATAAGATTTTGGATGAACTAGTTGCAACTGAATGTAGAACCAAGCTCACGCTCTCGCGCTGTTGCCGGTCTATAGCTATCCTAGGTTTGGGTCCAATCTCTTGCAAACCCTAGCCTAGGGAAGCTAGCATTAGGATCAACATCATCGTTCAATCGCGCACCGAGCCCAATCTCTTGCAAACTCGGCCCGCGACCTAGGTTGGGATAGTTCCTACCCGTCCAATCTCTTGCAAACGGGTATCGGCACGGAATTGCAACCGGAAACCCTAGTATCGGTCCAATCTCTTGCAAACCGATACTTCGAAAATTCGATTCCAACCCAATTCGGATTCCTAGGGTTTCCTATCGAGTTGGGATCCAATCTCTTGCAAATCCCAATCGGTATGAACTCCTAGCTATCCGTAGTAAATCGATCCCAAACTAATCCCTAACAACGATTCTAGCAAAATTTCTACCAATTCATCACAAATATGAAATTGGGCTTGTAGGGTTCATCCCCACGCCCCAAGACGTGGAGACTACTCGCAATTCATAGCACAAACACAAGAATAATCAATGAAATAAACAATAGAATTCATCACAATATTGAGATAAGCAATAAAAATAGAATTTTTAGAGAAGAGAGAGGCAAACCAATGGAGTTCTTCAATTAATCCAACAAAAATCCACTTTTTGTCTCCTCTCCAATCACAAGAATAAAGCTAAAAAGTAAACCTAAAAAGCTGCAAAAAATCTAAGAGAAAGCTCTCTAAAACTAGGGTAAAAACAGGGGTTAAATACCCCCCAAAATCGTCCAAAAACTGTGACCAAAATACCCCTGCGCAGCCTGAAATCCGCAATTTTCGCTACAGGCAGCGCGTCGCACTCGGCCGAGTGACAAAAGTCGATCGGCCGAGTGAGAAACCCTGTAATTTTCCAGCAAGTCTTGATCTTCAGGGGTCTTCACTTCGGGGGCGGCTCGGCCGAGTGAGTTGTCGTCACTCGGCCGATGGCTTCTTGGTACTCGGGCGGTCGGGATTATCCACTCGGCCGAGTGGGTCTTCTGAAGCTCAGGCAGCCGAAAAACAGAAAGTTGGCGATTTTTGAATGGCTTCGTCTGGGCGCCACTCGGGCGGACGTGATCTCGTCACTCGGCCGATGTGGTCTCCGTCGCTCGGCCGAGTGCACATATAAATCGTGTCTGATCTGGTCGGCCGAGCGGTGTCTCGCTGGTCAGCCGAGTGACTCCTTCACTCGGCCGAGTGGGACACCAAGAGTGCCCAAACAGCTTGTTTTGGCCTCCTCGTCGCTCCTGCGACGTCCGTTCTTCTTCCGCTCCTCTCCAACAGCAAAATACCCCTCGGGGAGGTCGTTGGTGACCCTCTGGAGTAGGCGCATCTCGAGATCACTCCGAATCGCGCCAAATCACCTGAAATGCGACAAAAATAACAAATCGTGAAAAGCATCGCAATATCGTCGATATATCGTGAAAAACATGATTTGGGCGATCTAAATGGCATGCAAACATGCGGGAAAAAAGTGTAAAATAAGGAGTGATCAACAAGTTAGGTCGAAAGACGAAGGTCAAATAGTTGGCATGCAGATCAAACCAACCTTTCGTCCACACGGTTCGATGCAGCACGTCGTCAGACCACAGCCACTTGATCGACCTCATATCCTCTGGCAGGCTCGTTAGAATATCGGTGGCTTTCTTCTCCTCAAGAGTTAACAGCTTATCCTCGGCAATTCCCAAATCAGGGACACCCCAACCAGTGCAAAAGCTAGCCTCCCCTTTGAAAACCACAAACACAAACTCGTCTTTCCACTTTGGATTGGAAGTGGGAAGATCTTCCAGTAACTTCCTGCCTCGACGGGCCATTATCGTGTACCACCCCGGGGTCTTAAGGGGAGGGATCGAGAAAAAATGATGGAACATGCTTAGGGATGGTTCAATCCCCTTCGTTATGCATAGAACTATGAAGCCCATCAGCATGCCAATGGCGTTCGGCATCAACTTGCAGAGGAAAATGTTCAGGGTACAAAGGAAGTACCGCATGAAGGGATGCATGTGAAATCGAAGGCATCGTTCGAAGGCTTTGACGTAAACCCCTGCTTCTCGATCGCTAGGACGATGAGCCCTCTCATCCCTCCCAGGAAGCCTGATTTGGTAATCGAGACAGACATAGCTCCTCTGAAGCTCAGCAATCTGACCAGCCTTGACGTTGGACTTCACATTCATTAGCAAGCTCGGCTCCATGATCCCTTCCCGATTCTTCTACATGGTTGTGACCAAGCTCCTTCCAGAGGCAGAGATGGAGGATGAAGCCATTAATTTCGAGAGAAAGAAAATCTGAATTAAGAGAATGAAGACGATACCTATGCATTCTATTGCTGGAACCATCCTATATGGGCGAGGCGACAACCACATGATGGAACACGTGTCAAAGATCCAAGAGTTCAGAATGTCTTGGATTTCGAACCGACAAATCATCTGAATCGACGAGGCGGGTGTTTTGGCACCTAGAACTCAAGTGTTATTTTCTCGACTGCCGAGTCCCATTAATGCGATGTAAATTCGCTTGACTTTAGCGGATGGACCCTTCAAGGTCATGCGACAGGGGCCATTGTTGAATCATTGGGTCGGCATTCAAGATAACTCGGTCGACAGATGATTAGGGCCAGCAAAGCCCACCAAAGAAGCCCGACACCGACTCAGTCAAAGCTCAATGGTCAGTCGACCGTTGGTTCCACCTTACTCGAACGTGGGATTAAAGGTGGGCTTGTAAATTGTGGGGATGTGCACAACGTTTATTCCTATTAAAGGGAGAAGATCGTGGCCCCATTATTGGATGACCGTTATCACCCCAACCTCTCCAAAGGGGGACCCTGTATGCCTATAAATAGAGGAATGGGTCCGATTTCCAAGGTACGAGGTCTAAGACATAGAACTCTACTTTCTCAGTTGATACTTCTTATACATTTGAGTTTGCGCCGCCAGTCTTGAGACGAACTTCTGTGGGTTGATCTCAGCTGCACCAAGCTCCCTCTCTTCCTTAAGTTTCCACACTAACTTAAGCATCGGAGGTGATTTGGGTCGAAACCCAGATCCGATCCCCCTAACGACGTGCAGATCGACGGTCATCATCCAGTATCGAGGGTCGTCATCGAGTTTCTCAACCTCGAACGATCAACGCATCCACTGCCCGAAGGTCGATCGAGCACTGCATCCCCATCAACTACCATCACCCGACCCAAGTTCTTCCAACCAGGGTCCCATACCAACTGCTGACGAGGCTCCGACTCAGCGTCTCGAGTCTACGTCAGCTTGACAACTGTCTTGGTCAAGTTTGTCCTAAACAGATGATCATGTCAATACAATCTCTGGACCATCAAATATAATAGAAGGATCAAGAGAAGCAACCTTACTGCTCCATAATAATAAACAGATTATATTAAAAGATGCATTATTCTCTCCAACCTCGAATAGAAATTTATTAAGTTTCAAGGACATCCATTATAATGGATATCACCTTGAAACTATCGAGTTAAATGATAACAAATTTTTGTATGTAACATTTCAAAAAGATGTTGTCAAAACCATCTTAGAACGCTTTAGGGGACTCCCGTTGGGTCTCTATCTTACAAAAATTCGACCAATCGAAGCTAATCTAACGGAGCACCTGAAGTGCCCCATATCACCAGAATTCCAACTTTGGCATAATCGATTTGGTCACCCTGGATCGGTAATGATGCACCGCATCCTAACACAATCCCGTGGACATAATTTGAAGAACTTGAAGATTCTTCAAAAGTGTGAATTTCCTTGTCCCCCTTGTTACAACGACAAATTAATAACAAGACCCTCCCCACTAAAAGTGGATATGGAGTCTCCTAGATTCCTGGAGAGAATACATGGGAATATTTGTGGGCCTATTCACCCTCCAAGTGGCCCATTTCGGTACTTTATGGTACTCATAGACGCATCTTCAAAATGGTCTTTTGTGTGCCTACTGTCCGCCCACAAATTAGTTTTTTCTAAGCTTCTTGCACAAATAATTAAGTTGCGGGCCCATTTTCCAGATAACTAGATAAAGAAAATCTGTCTGGATAATGATGGGGAATTCATATCACAAGTCTTTCAAGACTACTGCCAAGCAACTGGTATTGAAGTTGAACATCCAGTAGCACATGTTCATACCCAAAACGGGTTAGCAGAGTCCCTTATAAAGAGACTCCAATGGATTGCTCGTCCATTATTAATGCAATCCCAGTTGCCAATAAATGCATGGGGACATGCAATTCTACATGTTGCATTGTTAGTAAGAATAAAACCATCTAAAGGTCATATATATTCTCCAAGGCAACTTGCATATAGAGCACCACCAAATATATCTCATTTGAAGGTATTTGGCTGCGCAGTCTATGTTCCCATAGCACCACCTCAGAGGACAAAAATGGGTCCTCAGCATCGTCTAGGTATTTATGTAGGGTTTGATTCACCCTCGATTATTAGATACCTAGAACCCCTTATGAGTGATGCCTTTAAGGCACGTCTTAAAGACTATGAGTTTGATGAAAATAATTTTACCAAACTAGGCTTAACCTCTAAGAAGCCTGAAGCTTCGAAGACCATTTCATGGGACACCAAAACATTGTCTCATTTTGATCCGCGTACTAATCAATGTGAAGATGAGATCCTGAATATCCTTCACATACAGAACACAGTTCACTTATTACTGGACAAATTTACTGACAACCAGAAGATCGTCATGTCACACGTCCCTGCTGCTAATACGCCATCTAGGATTGACATTTCCAAAGATGGATGCAATTCACCGGCAGTAGAAGAGACCATACCTCAATTAAAGAGAGGACATCCACCAGGCTCCAAGGATAAATTTCCTCGAAAGAGAAAAACTCCTGGAGTTACTATGACGTTACCACCACAGGATGCTGAGCTCAGAACAGTTACCTCTCCCCTCATTAATTCCCCTGAAGAGAAAAATATTGGAGAAATATCATTAAATTATGTACGTACTGGGGAGGTATTGGACAGAAAAAGCACTGTCGTCGATGAGGACTTTGCGTTCGATATTGTCATTCACGTTGCTGAACGTGATGATGATATCGATCCACACTCTCTAGCTGAATGTAAACGCAGAGATGATTGGCCAAAATAGAACGAGGCAATAAGAGTAGAGCTGGACTCACTCTTGAAACACAAAGTTTTTGGACCAGTAGTCCAAACACCAAAATGTGTAAAACCTGTGGGCTACAAATGTGTATTCGCCAGAAAAAGAAATTAAAATAATCAGATCGTACGCTACAAAGCACACCTTGTAGCTCAGGTTTTTTCCAACGACCGAGGATAGATTAAGAAGAAACATATTCCCCAGTCATGGATGCGATCACTTTTTGATTTCTTATAGGCTTAATGACTCATCTCAAAATGTGTGAGCGCTACTTCCAAGTGTAGGAGATCAAACAACTAATAATCCTGATGAGTCCAGGTATCGTAACCACGGGACAACCGGCCTGTAAAACCATGAATTTTAGTTTATAAAGAGTACTAAAACGATAATAAACAACCACATATCAGATATATGAGTAATGGAGCCGATGGTTTAAAATACGAAAGTAAAATCCTACGATAACTATGGTGAATTCGATACTAGGGTACTAATATGGAGAGTATGCATTGGTTGTGATTTTGTTAGGGTATATGCAGTCAATAATTATTAATATCTTTTCTATAACTCAATGTTTCATCCGGCTAGGGCATGATGGCGTCGGAAAATATGGCTATAAAGCGCATAAAACGTGCCAACGAGTAATCACGTATATCACTGATTTCATGAAGAAAATACGCACAAGTGCCCTCTCAGGTCACGATACATCCTCTCGGATTGCATCACGAATAAGTCTTACTCAGATCATATTCGATTCAAGCATGTCCACGTCTCCGTATAACATACCCAAATAACATATATGTAGAAATCAATGAAATACGCAATATAACGTGAACATAGGGCGAAAAGATATCGAAATCAAAGACTACAACACCCTGACTACATCACAACCAACACATGAATGTACTAGCCACACATGGAGAGAAAATAAACCATATTCATAGACAAATACATGCTTAAAGTCCCAAAATACGTGACAAATACGCTAAATACAAGCCAAATACTCAAAATATAAGGTTAAAGATAGGAAAAATATCACCAAATCTCTCCAAATAGACTATATATCTCCTTCAGAAGATAGCTCCTGACTTTGTCTCCAGGGCCTCCAAATCTCATGCCAAAATACGGCTCCTAGAGTCCTCCAAATACGCAAGAATGCATCAAAAACACTAGAAATACGCTTATATAGAGGCATTGCGGGTTTTAGAGGCTTAACGGGTTCATACCCGCATCCAAAATCCAATAAATCCCAAACCCACAGACTGACACAACCCTTAGCCATACGATCTAGCAGGATCTGATGTTCAGACGACACGTGTCCAGCGGGTTCAAGCTTCCGCGATCACTCCGCTTTCATATCCGAGTTCAGCTCGGGATAATCCATGTCCGTCCGATCGAGAAATCGAACAGCTTCAATTTCACCACGTCGCCTTGTGGATCGTGATCCGCTTTCAAATTGCGGGGGCCAACAGGGGCCGTTGGATGTAAGATCGGATGGCTCTGATGTCGCCATGTTGCCCGTGTATTCACTCAGTTCGAATTGAAAGCGGGTGCGTACGAGCTGTTGGACCGTGATCGAGTGGTGCACAAGAGGCCACGTCGACGATTCTTCTGCCCGTCTGATTAGGCGGGAGTGGCTCCGATGACTGCCACATGGAGCAGCTATAAGCGGGGACGTACGTACGAGCGTATTTCGGCCGTATTTACGTATTTTTGATCGTATTTCTCCATTTAAATTGTATTCTGCTTTCAAAAATTCATAGTAATTAGCACAGATATCAGAAAATACAAATAAACAGTCGTTGGAATCGTGATACCGAGATCTTCATATGAAAATACCAAAAGAGTAGAAATACTCAACATAACGCTGTTTTGGGCATAGAATAAGAGTTTCTTCTAATGATTAATAATAATCTAAATACGATCGCATTAGAGGTCAATTAAGCATCATATACACACAAAATGGTGCTACATGAGGAGTTAATTATGCAATATCCACCCCGAATCACACCCCCAACTAGCGATTTGCTAGTCCCTAGCAAAAAGGGCGATTAAGTCGAATGATTAATAAAACAATAAATTCTATCAATCGCTTATGGCATGGCTCAATAATACTCTTTCCAACATGATTTTAACCATCAATATACACAATCAATGAATAAGATCAATCAGATGACGTTTTCTCTAATTTAATTTGAATACATAACATGCGAGCATCGTTTTGCGCAAGCAAAATTATAACACGACGGCATCTCATAGTTTTCTTATTTCCAAGGAATTGGCATCTCAAAAAGATCTTTCAAATCTGTAACGGTCACTCCCGACCGTATGTTTATAGCAGGTGTTATTGTTTCGTGTGTGTATTTTCGTGTTCGATTGTTATTACGGTTTTCCATATTTCAGATGCGCGACCGAACCCTGCTTTCATCACCCTCTCGGAGGCGCGATCGTCCCGGTAGTTCGTTTACAAATATTGGATACCGAAGGGCGAGATTGTAAATACCTAATTAGTAATATTATTTTTATCACCTGAGATTTTTTTAAAACCCTAACTCAAATAATTATCTAACGATTAAAAAAAGTTGGAACCTTTTGATACTTATTTGGTTTAAACCATACCAACATATATTATTCTTTCCCTTAATAATATTTTGTTAAGGATGATGTTTTTTTCGAAGATGTAAACAATACAAATAAATCTAATGAGAAGTTTAATTATTTAACCTATTTTCATATCATAACAACTTCTCCCTCACTTCATGTCTCCCCCTGTACATACGGCCACGTCTCCCCATCAAATTCGTAATTGCCGCACGTCACTTCTCTTTCCTTTATTTTAAAACTCAGGGTTTTATTTCTCTGCTCTCAGCCGTATTACACCCTAGAGGCCGAAGTTTCCCCCCTCTGAGTTTTCGCCCAGAATTCCCCCCCAAAGCGTTTCTTCTCCACGCACAGCCCCCACAGCGTCGTGCACCACCTCCTAGAGCCGTAACGCCCGGTCACCCTCTCCGACCCTCAACTCCCACACTCCGACCACCTCCTTCCCCTCTTCCCCAAGCCGTCTTCTCCCTCCAACCACCGGCCAAGCTTCTCCCCTGCCGACCAACCTCCAGTAACAAAGCCTCCCCGTGTGCATTCATCTTCTCCACGCAAGCATAGCAGATCCTACCCCTAGACCTGCTTTGGGTCGCACCCTCCTCCTGTCCACGTTAGCACGAGCCGTCGGCCAGCCTCCAGTACAAGCCACGGCCTCCCCTTGGCCGTGCAACCACCCCTCTCCCCTTAGTCAACTGCACGACAATCCCGAGCACTGCAGTCTTGCTTCGGCCTCCATCTACCATCAAGACTCCCCCGCCGGCCATCTCTCCCATACGCAGGCCGCACGCAACCCTCGACAATCCGTGCTACGCCACCCTCTCCCTATAGCTCCTTATCGCCGGCCATCTTCAGGCGCAACATAGCTTCCAGCCCTTACGGTAGCCCTCTTGCGACCCTAGGAGCCCATGCCGCTGGTCGCGCCCCCTCCCGACGTCATTGACTTTGACGCTGCCGCTTTAAGTTGCGCTACTCGCAACCGAGGTGATCACGATGCCGATCTCGCTGCTGTTGCCATTTTGCTACGCTACCCACAGCCAGAACGACCCCGAGGCGATCCTTACTGTGCTACCTGCAGTCAAGGACATCGATCACCGCCGCCGTTCAGATCCGACGTAAGTTATCGCTCGAGCATCATTCTAGGTTGGTCCCTTTTACTCGTAGCAACCCAAACCGTACGACATTGAAACCTTAATTAAAAATCGACAACTAACTCACTAAATTTACTTTTACACACCATTAAACTATTGTAACATCTATAATCGACGATCTGACTAATTTGACTGTGCATATAGGATAAAATCGTCGAATAGGTTGAACTTTCAGAACTTGACATGAAAACTGATAGGTTAGCCATGATCAACTTAGAAACATACCATAATAGAAACTTCTAAAAACACGACCTGACACCAGCCATTGACTTGTGACAGCGGACGTTGACCGACGCGCCTACCGAGACGAGACGATCAAGACTGACGACTCACTCGTCACCGCCGACAAGTGTTTCCACTTGCGTACCTTCGGCCACGTTTAGGCCATCACCCCTTTAACTGTAAAAGTACGACTAAAGAGAACCGGACGTGAAATGATAGCGTCCGGGACCCCTTGACAGCTTAGACTTGACGACGAAGTCTAAGCACAAACAACAACAACAACAACTGACACCCTAGGTTCTATCTATGTGTGTATGCATGTGGACCCCCTAGAATGAACAACTCCTTACCAATCTTCATGTCATGAAATATTACAAAAAGCCTACGGACGTTTCAGATGCTCTCCAAGCGAGAGTGATCTCTGTGTTACAAAAGCCTACGGGCGTTTCAGATGCTCTCCAAGCGAGAGTGATCTCTGTGTTACAAAAACCCTATGAGCATTTCAGATGCTCTCCAAGCGAGAGTGATCTCTGTGTTACAAAAAGCCTATGGGCGTTTCAGATGCTCTCCAAACGAGAGTGATCTCTATGTTACAAAAAGCCTACGGGCGTTTCAGATGCTCTTCAAGCGAGAGTGATCTCTGTGTTGTCTTGTCTTGAGCACTTGGGTTTTGGGTAGAATTGAGCGGGTCGCATGGAGAGAGGGTCTGGCCACCCTCAAACCATAAGGCGTGAACCCTTCGTGACACACATGGTACTTCTTGTCTTGTCTTGTTCGGTCTAGTCTAGTCTCGTAGCCAGTGGGACACGCTACAGCTATTGCCTGTCACGTTTACTTTCCTGCTCCGTTTTACTTTCCTCGTATAATTGTATAAATGCCATGTCATCGCGACTGCATGTAATCAACCTGTAAAACATTGTTTAAATTGTTTCATACTTGCTGTAGAGTCTCACCTTCCTTTCGTAGACTTTACCTGAAGTACAGCTCCTTTTCTCTTGGGTGTTGTACGTCAGGTACTGAGCCAGAGTACGTGGACGAGCCAGAGCTATCTGAGGACTTGGAGCTAGAGGACGTTGACCTGGAATACTTTCCAAACGAGGACCAGACTTAGAGGTCCTTCACGCAGCTGTCTTACAGAGGTTACTACTTTCTAATTGGGTGTGTAGCACCACTTTACTTTCTGCCTAGGTGGGTGCTTCGCACCATTAGTTTCCTTTTAGTAGTTGTAGCATTGCTGGGCTTCTTTTATTAGACTTGATATAAATGCTAGATATTATCTCTTTTATTAATGAATGCAAATTTCCTTTCAAGTGCTCTCATTCTAATTGTCATGAACTTTTATACACTAGAACCTGAAATTTTAAATGGTATCCCTACAGACGCTTATTGGGTCCGAGCCTCACAGCTCTGGCCCATGCGGACCTTAGTCACGTCTCGTTTCCGTCGTTTTGAGAAGCGGGGCGTGACATGTTTTAGTGGTGGCCCATGCAGGCCAGTGCGAAAAGTTCATAGCAATAAAAGTACTCGCATTCATTTAATATCCGGCTAACATGTATAAGTCTAATAATTCCTTGTTAGATTAGCGACCCTAGTGTGACCTTAGTTATGTTATCTCTATCTTAGGCACCATTCTAGTGTCGTCCCAACCAGCCTTGGCCTTGTTGGAATCCGGTGCATCTATGTGCATCATATCCCGGAGATTCGTAACAAGGCATTCCATTCCCACCCATACACTTCCAAAGTGTTGGGACACCATTACAGGGAATGGAGTGGTGAATGTGAATTTGGGGTGTAGATCGATCCTGTTGGTGGTCAGTTGGACACGAACTGTATGCAGATTTCATTATCCATTATCTGCCGCTTTTCGATGTTGCTCTTGGCATTGATTGGCTGGGAGACTTCCATGCTTTGATTGAATGCCACAGTAAGAAGGTGGTATCCAGGATTCTAGGCCATCAAGAGTTCGAGTTCCATAGCAGAGATGAATCGCTTGGGCCCGTCAGATTCCGGGCCAAGCCGGAGGAGCCGATTGTTGTAGCTATGCAGATGGAGATCAGTCGACCAGTAGTCGTCAGAGATTTCGACGATGTCTTCCCGAATGATATCTCAGGTTTGCCACCCGACAGAGCTTTAGAGTTTGGTATAGATCTCATGTTGGGATCGTAAACTATATCGAAGGTGCCATATCATATGGCTCCTGCAGAGCTGGAAGAGATGCGGAAGCAATTGGATGAGTTGCTGCAGAAGGGATTCATTCACCCTAGTGTGTCACCATAGGGTGCACCGGTCCTGCTCGTGAAGAAGAAGGATGGATCCCGTCGGATGTGTGTGGATTACCGTGGTCCGAATGCTGTGACCTTAAAGAATAAGTATCCACTGCCGCGTATCGACGATATTTTCAACCAGCTTGGAGGTTCGAGAGTTTTCTCAAAATTGGATTTGAGGAGCGGATACCATCAGCTGAAGGTGAAGAAGGATGATATTCAGAAGACAGCTTTCAGGACGAAGTACGGACATTATGAGTTCGTGGTCATGCCATTCGGTGTGACCAACGCTCCAGCTGTGTTCATAAATTTAATGAACTTAATTTTCTATGAATTCCTGGATAAGTTTGTCGTCATCTTTATAGACAACATCCTTATTTACTCGAAGTCAAACGAGAAGCACAGTTGTTATCTGAGGATAGTATTGGAGACACTGAGGCGTCATAAGTTGTACACCGAATACAGTAAGTGTGAGTTCTGGTTGGATAGAGTCGCATTCCTGGGACACGTAGTGTCTGGAGATGGCATATCGGTGGATCCAGAGAAGGTCAGAGCAGTCAGTGATTGGCCGACTCTGCAGTCAGCGTCAGATATTAGGATCTTCCTTGGTTTAGCTGGCTATTATCGTCGGTTCATCAAGGATTTCTCGAGGATTGCAGAGTCGATGACGAAGCTGACGAGGAATGATGTGGAGTTCTATTGGTCAGAAGCTTGTGAGGAGGCCTTCAGTATCTTGAAGGCGAGGTTGACCACAGCACCGGTATTGGCTGTATCGGATCGGAGCGGACGCTTTCAGGTATATTGTGATGCATCAGGAAAGGGCCTTGGATGTGTTTTGCATCAGCATGGTCACGTGGTCGCGTATGCTTCTCGTCAGTTGAAGGATCACGAGAAGAATTATCCGACGCACGATCTGGAGTTGGCAGCGATGATTTTTGCGTTGAAGATTTGGAGGCACTTCTTGCTGAGTGAGAGCATGAAGATTTTTACCGATCACAAAAGCTTAAACTATATCTTTACGCAGAAGGAGCTCAACATGCGTCAGAGACGATGGTTGGAGCTGATGGCAGACTATGAGATAGATCTACAGTATCACCCAGGGAAGGTGAATGTAGTGCCTGATGCTTTGAGCAGACTCCCTACAGTGATGATGCATACTACCGACTGGGGAGTGCAACAGGAGCTGAGAGGGATGGACATCGAGTTTGTCCTACCAGGAGTGATCGTTTCATTGATGAGTTTGCAGATTTAGTCTATGATCGTGGATCGTATCAAGGTAGCACAGGCATGAGATTTGAAGCTGCAGAGGATCAGAAGACAGGTGGAAGCTGGATTTCGGACGGAGTTCGTTATTTACGAGGATGGATCGCTGAGGTACGGCAGTAGACTCCGCGTGCCTGCAGGTGATATTCGGGAGGAGCTGTTGAGTGAGGCTCATAGTTCGTCATATTCTATACATCCTGGAGGCACGAAGATGTATAAAGACCTCTGTCTTAATTATTGGTGGATTGGCATGAAGAGGAGTTTGGCACGGAGCGTTGCCAAGTGTTTGGTATGCCAGCAGGTGAAAGCAAAGAACCATCGGATATCAGGATTTCTACAACCACTTCCTATTCCAGAGTGGAAGTGGCAGCACATCACGATGGATTTCGTGACAGGCCTACCTCGGAGCCCAAAGCAGAACGATGCAGTTTGGGTGATCGTTGATCGATTGACCAAGTCTACATACTTCATACCTTTCCGAGTGGGACAGTCCACGGAAGTCTTGGCGAGGAAGTATCTTGAGGAGATTATATGCTTACATGAAGTCCTGGTGAGCGTCGTGTCTGACAGAGACTCGAGATTCACATCTCAGTTCTGGAAGAATCTGCAGGAGAATCTTGGTACGAGTCTAAGTTTCAGCATGGCGTACCACCCACAGACCGATGGCCAGTCAAAGAGGACGATTCAGATCCTGGAG